>CM060935.1:650460663-650470663 GCA_030765085.1 Allium cepa | reverse complement strand
TTGGGTATTTTTCAATTTGCTTTATTACATTCTATTATATAGGCTCGCTCTAGTTCGTGCATACTCCACTTGGCTCGGGGGGATATAGCTCAGTTGGTAGAGCTCCGCTCTTGCAATTGGGTCGTTGCGATTACGGGTTGGATGTCTAATTGTCCAGGCGGTAATGATAGTATCTTGTACCTGAACCGGTGGCTTCAAGATCCATTACGCGTCCAAGGCCTTTTGTTCTTCTTGGCATCTGTTATTTTGGCACAAATTTTTTTGGTTCTTAAAAAGAAACAGTTTGAAAAGGTTCAATTATATGAAATGAATTTCTAGATCCAAAATTCCTTACCATCAAGTTGATAAAAAGCGCCGAATTCTTGTTGATCAAAAAAATGGTAATTAGCATTGGACAATTTATTTGTGAAAATCTATGTCTAGTTAAATATGGGACACATATAAAAAAATCTGGTCAAATTTGAATTGTTCATGTTGATTGCTTAGTTATAAGATCAGCTAAGCCGTATTTGGCTACTCCAGGAGCGACTGTTCACGGACATTACGGAGAAACCCTTTTGTTCATGGATTAACGAAAATGTGCAAAAGCTATATTTGCCTCTGCCATTCTATGAGTCTCTTCCTTTTTGCGTATGGCATCGCCACTCCGACAATTTTTTAATATAGGAATCATTATATAATGAACTCAATGGTTCCAAGATAAATGAAAAGGTTGGGTAAAATTACAACTGGATCCTTGTCTAAAAGGGGGATAGATCAATCTTCCCCTTTCTCTTCGGTAGCCCACATCTTATGATTGTCCACTTCCAATCAATTATGTAGCTATACAAATGACTTATGCTTAAGACTATCAAGTCAAAGTTGAACTAGTTAGGGAAGAGAACCCTAAAGAGAAAGTTCATTCACTCGTTATGCTTAAGCAGTTCATTCACTCGTTATGCTTAAGAAAGGATCCGTTTAGTAGGAGCAGATAACAAGAAAGATATCAAAATGAAAATGTCTTTCTTAAAAACTCGAAGTGATAGGAATCGAAGAAATCAAGAGAAATATAGCAATTGACCGCCCTAGACCGATGTGAATCAGAGAGCTAGTGCGATGTTTTGAAATCCCAAAGTTTCTTTTTTTTTGTACTCTTTTCTTCGTAAGAGAAACCATTAGTTGATACTTCAAAAAGGTTTCCTGGAATGAAAAAAAAAATGATTCATGAAGGTTTAATTACTAAATCATTTCCCAATGGTATGCTCCCCTAATCCGTTTATACCCTTAATCTCTTTCTTCATCTCTTTCTTTATCTAAGTCAGAAAGAAGCCAAGTTTCCTGGGTACTTCAACCTTCTTTTCAGACTCGTCACAGCCGCGCACAGTAAGAACTAGAATTCTTATCGATACTGGAACTCATAGGGAAGAAAATGGAGTTATGGATGGAATCAAATATGCAGTATTTACAGAAAAGAGTATTCGGTTATTGGGGAACAATAAGGAGAAAAAAAAAGATTGGATCCAAAGAAAATGCCATTTTGACATCACCTACGAAACTTAATAGTATACCACTTCTACGAGCACTTATGGATGAGCTGTTCGTTTTCGCCCGGCTTCGCACCTCATCTTTCCCGGTTGCGTTTCCCTTTTCTTGACCGAATTTCAGGATCTTCCGTCGATTCTTCTTCATCTTCTTCTTCCAAATCATCTGTTAATTTGTATGACCATCTAGAAGGGAAGAACTTGCATCAGTATCTTAGTTTCAATTCAAACATGGGTTTGATTCACACCCCATGTTCTGAGAAATATTTACCATCCGGAAAGAGGAAAAAACGGAGTCTTTGTCACCAACAGCCAACGGGTTCGCGTTAGGACCCCCAAGCCCAACCCTCAGAGCCAATCCTTTTCCCGAAGTTATTGGAACATCCATTTGGAAGAGATGATGGAGTCGGGAGTTCATTTTGATCATGGTACTAAGATAAGAAATGGAATCCTAGAATGGTCTGCCTCTTGGCTTATGTCGAGATATTGATTCCGATCGCCTCACCCGAAAACCTACAGGTGCCTGGCCTTTTACCGGATGCGAACCCCTCGGGGCTTGGGCAGAGAAGAATAGATTGGACTCTCCCTCTCTCCCCAAGGCACGTTAGCCAGAACTGGATCGGAATCAAGTCATTCAACCTGGGCATCCTTAGTTCCCGATGGGAATGGAAAAGAAAGAGTGAGAGGACAGATTGGATTCACCCCGAAAGAAGTGATCCAAAAATGGATTTGACCTAAAGTTTCCGGGTATGTCCGACCAAAGATTTTACCCACCCCTTTCCATTTAGGATCAAAGAAGAAGATTATTCTTTTTACCATCACATCTAAGCGAACTAGACGGGAACTCGTCCTCCGGGCAAGTGGTCGGCTGTTTACAGTTACAGCAAACAGGAAAGAAGAGCAGTCGTGCGTCTTTCTTCGGCCTTTGCTTATTTGATTCCATCCATAACTCCATTTTCTTCCCTATGAGTTCCAGTATCGATCAAAAAAAAAGATAAAGGGAGAATGCGTATTTCCGTGAGTCCTCGAAATGGGGTGACAGATATCCTTAGTCCCGTCCACAGAGGAAAAAGGAAAGGAGTATTCTTACCAGAGCCAAATCCTTCTAGAGCCCAAACTTCCATTTCCCCTACTCGTTGCCCCCCTTGCTTAGCCCTTCCTCTAAGGGGTTGTTGTGTAACAAGTGCGTAATGCCCACTCGTTCTCTCTGGCATGTAACTAGCATCAATTTCTTCTTCGGTTTGCACCCAAACGAAATACTACCCCTGTGTGATTCCTGTTGAATCATATACTCGGGGGGTGGCGCGGGGCGGACGATTTCCAAACGGCTGTTAGGTCTAGCAGGCCCTGTCTCTCCATATGCTGGCTCAACTTAATCTCTAGTCTAGTCTCGATCTACACTTAAATCAATGAATTCCGCCCTCCCTATTTCTTTCTTTCCCTACTGCTATTTCGTGCCCCTACTTGTTGACTGGAGTGCTGTTCGCTTAAGCCATGAGTTGCTTTTACAGAACTTCCCTCTTGTATCATCAAACCATCACCCATTAATACAACACCAACCCGCGAGGTCACTCCAATGTTTTGAATGAAAGATCCTCACCAGGGTTACCAAGGGAGTAGAAAATAAGGTTTTACGTCTGAGCTAAGCTTGGAAGTCTTCTTTCGTTTCTCGACGGTGAAGTAAGACCAAGCTCGCTTGCTTCTTCTCCAGAGTTTTCTTGGTCATCAATACGACGACCTGTATCTAACTTTCTATTCACTCGTGGGATCCGGGCGGTCCGGGGGCGCGGCTCCTCGCAAGCACCTTCCCATGACGACTAGGAACGGGCAAATCAAGAATTTCACTTCGAATTCCGGACCTCAACATCCGGTCACCGGATGCAATGGAGGGTCCCACCTGAGAGAAGGAATGGGCACTCAAGCAGACTCCAGGTGCGTGACTCTGTTCCCTATTGGAGATTCCTGGGTACCTAGCTGCCATCCTAGTAAAGTTGGGAAGGCTTCCTCCTAGATCTCCTCCTGGTGGGCTTCAACTAGCTGCAAACTCCAGGCTAATATGAAGTGCACGGATCCAAGTTATGGCAGGTCGGAGAGTATACTTAAAAGAAAGCAAGGGCGCAGCCCACTCCTACGGGTCGAAAGATTGAAAAAGTCAGTCATTAACAACCACTGATGAAGCCCTCGAGCCTCCTTTGCGCCGCCATCCTCATAGAAGCCGCCGCCCCGAAGGCCGAATTCCAAAAGAATTGGCGGATTTTTTTTGGTAGGGAGGGAAATTTATAGAATACGCTTGAATTGGCACCTTTCTTTTCCTTCGGGGTCTTCTGACTGCAGAAGAGAAATGCTATCCCCACTCGGACCAAGACATGACTTTTACCAAAAGTTTTTTATGATCTTTTTGTTCAAACAACAATTAAGGTGGCCGGACCAGCCTACAAAAACAAAACGATCCCTAAGAATTTGTAAAATATATATGCTTGAGACAAAGAAGATAAGTCCCAATAAATATTAGAATTTTTGAATGAACTGCTTAAGCATAACGAGTGAATGAACTTTCTCTTTAGGGTTCTCTTCCCTAACTAGTTCGCCAGGTCTATTGGGGCCTCCCACTACGCACTCTTTCCCTCCGGCTTACTTCTTATGCCCTGCATTCCCTCCATGAGGCCTTTCTTTCAGACAAAATCACACCGCCTAGAGAAAGAGATTGATGGGGGCTTGTTAAGGAAGGCGGCAAGGGCCGGGGGGAAAACGAAAGACTTTTTCTGGTCCCCCCTTCGCCGGGAGGCTCCTGTTCATAGTTGCGACTCTCCCTTCAGCTCACTCGCAAGTCAACAAGAAAGTGATATCACGCAACAGGAGATTCTTCAGAACCCCCTTACATGGAAGTCACCGGATGAATTGCCGAGTAGATAGATCATGTCCGGACGCTGTAGTTGCTCCGCGGCGATACGGACTCGACTCGCTCCTACCCAACCACCCTAGGTCTTAGGTGCGTTCTTCTTCCCCAGAGTGAGACAGATTCAGTAAATCTTTCCAATCAAAGGCATGTTTTCTGAATGAATAATGCCAGTTTAAGGTCTTAGTTGGGGGATTGGCAGGAACTGTTTTCCATGAATTCGTAGTAAGCATCCTATAGACACGTCCGCTGCGCCCCTTGGTCCCACCCGTCAACATGCATTCTTTTTTCATTCTATAGGCATCCTCTTGCTTGGCCTTGGCTTTCAGACTTGACACCTTTCTTAGATTGGACTTGTGACCGACTCCTCTGCCGTCGTCCGTCACTTCGCTTCCCTTCCCGAAAGGAAGAACGTGAAATTCTTTTTCCTTTCCGCAGGGACCAGGAGATTGGATCTAGCTGTCTCTTATCCCTAAGGGGTCTTCCTCCACTAGCAGGGTTTTTCGGAAAACTCCATTGGTTCATGGTTTCTCTTGGCTATATGGTTCATCTGGGGGGGAGATCGAGCTTCAAGAAATAGGCTTTGAGACATTTCGAAACCGAGAAATCTCCACAGGAGCAGGTGCTATCAGAGAACAATTAGCCGATTTAGATTTGCGAATTATTATAGAAAATTCATTGGTATGCTCTGTCAACACTTTATCGTAATGGTAGGATTTCAGGTTTTTTCCCAAGCCTTCATAAATGGCTCCCCCAAAGAGTCCAATTTTTCCTCCACGGCGATCAGATTTCGGATCAATCTATATTGATTGACTGCCTCCATGATGTTGTTGCTAGCAAATACCGCTGTTTTTACTTTTGGATCTTCCAAATCATTCCCGCAGTGGATCCGGACCAATTTTTTTTTGATCCTTCGATAAAAAGATCAATGGACTTGCCTTTCTTGCTTGACTCAACTTCCTAAACCTCTTCCTGCTCATTGACTATTGGAAGAACTGAAAGATTTACTGAATCTGTCTAAGGAGCCTGAAGGGACGAAGGAAGGAGCAGAGTTCCAATCTACTCAGGGGACGAAGGGAGGCGGAAGTCCAACCTACTCAGGGGACGAAGGGTTCGATTTGCTGTTCTGCAACTCCAACTGTCCACCCTTCTGCTTCTGCAATCGGGAATAGGTCTGTATCTAAGAGTATATCTATTTATTTCGGGTTCTGGGACCAGGCGTTCTAGGGATTGACTCAGCTCTCTCAAACTATTTTTCATTATTAAGAAAAGGTAACAAAGATAAAATACAAGCTTGTCCGATCCAATCTATCTATTTCGACCGAAGGGGAGCGAAGTGACGGGAGAGGAGGAGGTGCTTGCTCAAAAGGAGCATTAGAATGGTCTTAACTGAATATTCAGACAACAAAAAAAGAAAAAGGAAGGAAAAGGTACGCGCGTCTCCGCTTCTTCGATCTTGTCTTTCACCCTAGAAGCGTAGCGGCGCCTTTGATTCAAGGTGCTGAGTCAGCGGTTAGGGAGCTGGGAGGCAGGCAGCAGTTAGGGAGTTCGTACCGCGGCTAAGGGAGAGCGCCAAAGGTCTTCTCCAGCTAAGTGAGAGGGGAGATACGCTTCTCAGGAGAAGTCCAAGGCATTTGTTTATGGTCTCGCTACCTACCTTCTTTAAAAGCTACCATAGGGATTCCACCTAAGTCAGAGGGAGTTATTTTTGCCCTGTTGATTGGTCCAATTGAACTCCTAGTCTAGCCTGGTGGTGGTTTCTTATTCCCTTCCACTCTCCTTCTGTCTCTTTTCTTTCCCTTATTACGTTTGGATTGGTTGGTAGCTTTCAACCTTTTCGCAAGCACCTGTTGGTCGGAATTCTTTATTTGGTCGGAGTTATTTATTCCTTCTCCTATCGGATGGTCTAATTCTTTTTCTTTGTTGTTTTTCTTGATAAATTTGTTGAATTGCAATTTTTATATTAATTTGTTGAATTGCAATTTCAATGAATTGATAAATTAGTTGAATTGAAATTAACAAAAGAAGAAATCTCCGATCGTATGGTAGGTCACAAATTGGGAGAATTCGCGCCGACTCTGACTTTCGCGAGACATGCGAGAAACGATAATAAATCTCGTCGTTAATTTGGAAAAAAAATAGATACTTATCATTCATTGGCGGGAGATAACCTTATGATAAAGAAAAAGAACTCAAATTCGAGTAGAGCTATACCCAAATATTTCGTAGTAGCCTCATTAGACCGTTATTTGTTACAGTTAGATACGCAATTCTCAATCTTTGAAACAGGGATGAAAGTGGCTTTTAGCTCCGTATCGCCGTGGAGGAAAAATCGGACTATTTGGGGGAGTGGGTAAAACAGGGAGCATGCCTGTCGGGACCCGAAAGATGGTGAACTATGCTTGAGCGGGGCGAAGCCAGAGGAAACTCTATGCTATGATTTCGTGGAATTTTTTACCCTATACAGAAACCTCTTTTCCATTTCTGTTCTCCAAAATAAAATAGGATTTTAAACTATAATTAAAAAAAGGGGAATGACAAAGCATCAGATCGGGGAGAACACCAACGGCGAAAGCACTCTGCTGGGCCGACACTGACACTGAGAGACGAAAGCTAGGGGAGCAAATGGGATTAGATGAAATCTATGAAATTCTAACTCGTGATTCATTATTACGATCTCATTGATTGTTTTCTTTTCTATATATCTAAACTCCGATGGGAAGAAAAAAGAAGGCGTTAAGAGACCTCCTGGCCCAACCCTAGACGATTTGCTGCTTTCACAAGAATTAGCCCAAAAAGGAGAAAACCAAAACTCTTTATTTAGTGGACCAGCCAAGAATCACCCAGTTCTGAAAGAAACCAATTGATTGAGCCCCACTTATATTCAAAAGGCGCCTAGGTTTGTCGTAAATAATAAATTCA
This sequence comes from Allium cepa, assembly GCA_030765085.1. Taxonomy (NCBI): domain Eukaryota; kingdom Viridiplantae; phylum Streptophyta; class Magnoliopsida; order Asparagales; family Amaryllidaceae; genus Allium; species Allium cepa. Next base: position 650,463,325 of record CM060935.1, on the reverse strand, counting down.
GAAAGTTCAAAAGTGAAAGTAAAAAAAATGAATTAATAAAGTCCTTACTGGGCGCTAATTGATCTTTACGATGCTTTTTTTATCAATTTGCAATTGAATAAGGGTACGGTACTAAAGGTCCTCGGACTTCCAGGCGGTTTTTCTTTTGGGCAGCTGTTCACCGTTGGATCCATACTTATTTCCACCGCAAGTCCCAATTAATATAGCCAATTAATATGCTTTCAACGATCCGCACTTCAGTTGACAAAAGCGAACAACATAGCGTAGCGCCCACGGAGAACTTTTGTTCGCCTTCTATCGGTGCTTTTTCCCGAATTTTACTTTTTGCAATCCCGATGTTAGAAACAAGTATTTAGGCTCCAGTCTCGAGAAATTTTCTTTCATTATTTGGGAAATGAAGTCGTGGTACATGTGAGAAGTCTCCAGAGCCATTTCGCTTGGAAGGCCGAGTTTTTGAGTGCAAGAGAACGAACGAAAACCATAGGAGGCTGTATTGGCGAGATCCAACGGTGAACAGCTGCCCAAAAGAAAAACCGCCTGGAAGTCCGAGGACCTTTAGTACCGTACCCTACCCCCGAACCAGCAGCCTTCGCGCCAAGCGACGACCGCCCTTGTCCCTTTTTCCATTCAGCCTACTGATTAGCTTTGTTCAGCAATAGAATGGATCGGTCTCCTCTTGCCAGCTTTAGTAATTAGCTGTAGTTACACCTGATTTCGAGTGAGTTGTGGGTTGATTCCATCTCAGTCATATCTTATCCTGACTTAGTGTTTTGGTTCTATCAATAACAGTAATATATTCACGTCTTAACACTCAGTATCAATACTGGCACCTCGCCCTAGCAACTCTCACCCGTTTAATCCCTCTCTCGATCGCCTTCGCCCAATATTTTTTTAACGAAAATCAAAATTTTTTTCCCTTTTATAAAAAAGGGGGGTGGTCTTTAAATGTAAATTTTTACATTTTTTTATCTATCTTTAATTTAATCCAATCTACTTTGCTATTTTGTTTAATTGATCTATGGGAGGCGCCCGCTGTCTATAATTGCGGAACGAAATCTATCGAAATTATCACTTTGCTTCTTGCTACATATTAGGTAAACGACCAGGTACAGCATCACATTTGACACCTGAAGAAGGTACAGCCCAACTATGAGGTACATCAGCGGGTGTTACAATCATACGTAGATGAGTTTTGGCTGGTACAACCACTCTATTGTCCACTTCTAATAAACGTGATTGACCCAATTCTGGATCCTGTTGTTCTTGTTGGCCTTCGGCTCCTTGTGACTCCGGACGGACACTGAAACTCCCCTGTCTCTTAAACACCTTCTGACAAGGCTTATCCAGAAGCAATGGCCTGGCCTGAAACTGGCTAAAAAGAAAATGGCTTGCTAACAGGATCTGTAACAGGTTTCAAAAGATTACAAACTTGAAAGAGCTTAACTGTCGCAATTAGCTTCCCTGGCTTGCTTTGCTAGCTTCTACTTTAATGTAATGCAGAACTCCCAATAGCAGGAATTACACTCGATGGATTGGTGAAAGAACCTGGCTTTCTAGCTTGACCTTTACTCTTCACACTTTCAAATTCCCTTGTTTACTGGAAGGATTCCTCTTTGGCTAATAGGTACTGTAGCTGGTATTCTTGTGATCGGTTTAGTAGGTGTTTTCTTTTACGGTTCATATTCCGGGTTGGGTTCATCTCTGTAGTAATCGAATGAACCGAACTGTAGACATGAAAAAGTAAGAACTCGGCGGTACCTTACCCCTTTTTTGGCAAGCGGTTCCCCTTAAGATACTTGGGTCCTGCCTGAATGAAAAGTGGGGAAGGGAATACCTTAGCAGCGAGGGGCGCCGAAGTTCTCTACATTTTCTCGTTTCGAAATTCAAGGGCCGTGTCTTGCGATTGGTTATATCAATTAGTCTGGTGACCCGTGAAAGAAGGATCATACAATAGGCGGAGTCAGCTGGAACATGGGAGGTATATTTCTACCATTGATCTACTGATGAGGGGGCCAAAGGACCATAGGTATGTTGAGAATTAATATACTGGGCAATTGACTTACAGATTTCTGTTTGGATTGAATTTCCAAGGGAGATTGACTAAAATGAATCCAACCATCTCAGGTCATACCCCAATTAATATACTGGGACCTAAACTCTTGATTGTTATAGCGCCCTAGCCGCTCACTTCGCTCGCCTTGGCTTAGCTTTCCCGGCGTACTTGTTTCAATACGTAATTGACTTTCCATTTCCATAAAGGATATAATTGAAATTCTAAGTTGGACAAATAAAAATGGCATTTTCTTTATATGTGATAGAGTAGTAAATTTTTTTGATCTTAGTTACTATAAATTTGCAGAAAATCAAAGCCAAAACATCAATCACACCTTCAAAGAAAGCTCAGCCCGAACCTTGCCTTATTCGTTTATCTATTATCGGCGAAAACCAAAGATGGAGACGGGGTGAGAAGCGCTACTAATAAGATAGAAAAGAGCTACCATTTTATCACCCTCGGTGAACTTTCCTTTAAAGACAGACAGAAGCGCATCCTACCCCGTTGCACAAAAGCAGTACTGGAGCTCCAGCTGCCTTGACTTGCCGAGGAGGATAAACTCATGTTGGTGAATTCTTCTTCACAATGATAGGAAGAGCCAACATCGAA
>CM060935.1:650445663-650458163 GCA_030765085.1 Allium cepa | reverse complement strand
ATCTATTATATTGTTTCTGCTCAAATGAAATTCATAATATCTTAAAAATTGGGTAATACCAATGAAGTCTTTTTTAGCTTAGTCTTAATACGAATTAGAATCCAGTTATTCTCTTTCATCTAGAAAAAAATGAAAAATATTCCTTGACTTGAATAAAAAAAATCTGGAGTCATGTCATATTCGCCTCTGACCATCAAATTAAATGTGAATAACCCGTTAGTTTCTCGATGGCTTCTCTTGCATTGCCGGGAATGAGTGGTTTTGTTCGTTAGTTGGGGGAAGAATCAGCATCAGCACGAATCGGTTTTTTTGAGGAACGTATCGAGAGAGAATTGGATTTGGTTAGACAATGTGTGGTCCCGCACCCCCGGAAAAAGCGAAAGGCTCTCGTTCGGCCCTCCCTATAAAGCCTTCCCCTCGTTTAAAGAAAGCCCTCTCTGTGAGCTAGAGGTCATCTTTCTTCTAGCTTTTAGTTCTGTCTGGCGATTCCTTTAAATAAATATGTTCTACGTCCCCTCTTAGTCTTGGTCCTGCAGAGCGAGGACGTCCAGCGCCGGAAAAGAAAGCAGAGCGCTAGTAGGAGGGAAAGGCGTCTAGCCATATCGAAAAGAACCATCGGACTCTACTCTAGTTCTATCGTCCACTTCTTCTTACGACTTGATTACCGCAGCCCAGGAAGTTTTAGCACAAGGAAATAGTCCATAGGAAAAAACGTTTCTTTTCCAATTCCATATTTATAAACAACCTCTTTTAACAAGAAAACGCGAATCGCGCGGAGCCTACCCGAGTTCGTTTTCTGCCGCCACAAAAAAAAAGAAAAAGGAAGGAGCGTAGCGAAACTATTGACACATGGGAGTATGAGCCTAATCCTCTCTTCTTTCTCTAGGGGAGGATACGACCGGATGATGATGATTTACTTATATAAACCTTCTTTTCCTCCTCCCGTGTATAACCTATCGTAAAATGAGAATTCTGAACTTCCTCCGGGCGCCTGTTGTTCCCAGAAAGACGCACGGAAGAGGTATAGTATGCCCAGCGCGTGGAGGATCCGTTGAGAGTGTCCGTAAGTAACTTAGTGCAACATGGCAAATTTCATTGAGAGGAATCAGCAAAGAAAAGAAAAACGGGTCTTAATGAATTTGTATTTGAGAGATTGTCCTCGGGCTGAGGAGTGTCCACATGAGTTCGTTGAGGTGTCTACACGCCTGCGGCCCTCTTTTCTATTTTGTCGAGAGTTCGGATTGCTCCACCTAAGTAGAACGAAAAAGAGGCGACCTCTTCTTTTATCATATAGATCTTACGTAAAGCCCTTAGCTCGCCAGTCGAAATGGGACAGCAACACTCGAGATGCCGGGCCTATTGATCAGATCATACGAGATCTCACCCCACATCTCTATCCATTAAACGGAAGACAGGACGCCAAAGCAGACTCCAGAGCGGGAAGCGCGGGTAAGGTCAACTACTTATTGTATTACAGTATTACACAAAGGAGCTCACTCAGGAATGTTTGATTCAGAGGGAGAAGAAACGACAGAAATTGGAACAGAAATATCATTTGATTCGTCGGTCTAGGAGAGGCGACCCCAGTATCTTAATTAGAGGTCCAGTTCCGCAATTAATATACTGGCCTAGAGGTCCAGTTCCTCCCTATCGGTCGCTCCAGTACAGGGAGGACCGAAGGAAGGCCCTGGGGAATTACTTCTCATCTCAAACTGAGGTGATTGGATTTGCACCAATGGAAACCATAAATTTAATACAAAAAAATATAACCCTCCGCTGAGGACAAACTTGCTTTCTGTCAGTCACCTTGCAGCTAACCATCTTCGTGTCATCTTTTCTTCTTCTGAGACGCTCTCTGGAGCAACTGGATGAGATGAAGATGTTGTTTCATCATCCAATTTCGCTCGCTTGGAAGAGGGCGAGAAGCCCCTTGTTCGTTTCAACTCCCTTACAAGAAAAAGCTAGCCGGTAGAAGCCATCCGTGAGCAAGAGAAGAAGCAACAAGGGCAGGAGTGGTTGGTTCGGGCGCCTGGTCAATCTAATTCAAAGGCAGGGAATGGATGGCAAGAATGGGAGGGGAGGCAGCTTATGAGGCGACCTCTTCATGAGGTCCACTTTCGTCCGAGCGAAGTGAGCAGGGACAACCGGGACGACTCACAATCCACAAGGTCTTACTTGAAAAAAAAAACTAGAAGAGGCGAGTTGTCTTAAGAGCAATTGCCGTAGAATCAGACTGCCCAGTGTCCATTACAGACCTAAAGGAAGAGACCCGAAATGTTTATACTGGGCGAGTTCGGAAACATCAGGTGCGTAGCGAAATGTTTCTTGGTTTCAACACTGCTCTTGGTGTTCGAACTAGTCATTAATGGTCGGCTACATGGGTAGTTTGCGTTTTTCGGTATGCGTTGCGAACACTGCACGTGGTTCTAAATTAATGCCAGATAAAAAGGATTTCGGTTATAGTTTTCCTTGCGAAGGGCATTTTGGACTGTCTCATGTCTTTTTGATTTTATTCGTTTTTTTCCCACAACATCTCGATTTTCTTACATACAAAGTCTTTCGATCTATCAGAACAGATCAGCCCATCTTTTGTTCCGAAGCAAAGATATCCATGGAGGTGGTTCGTCCTATTCACGACCAAGAGGTACTGGATTCTCTTTCGGATAGGCCCTGAAAAGAGAAGGAAAGCTGGAATGCCAACAGGTGTCTGTCTATTCTCTAATTCACCCGACCACTTCGCTGGAACACTCGCTTGCGCGAATGCCTGCCGGAACCATAAAGCACTCTTCCTCTTTCCTAGCTGCCTGAGTTGCTCCTCCGCGAACAAATCAAAAGTCAATCAACACGAAAAGCCGTTTCATTACGGAACTTCACTGAAAGTGAGCCAGTCGAACAATAGAGGGACTTGAACCCTCACGATTTCTAAAGTCGACGGGTACGGTGTGCCTATAAGTCTCCTGCTCCTGGCGAACTAATTCATAACATATCGGCTAGTTAAACCTTTCCTAGCAACCTATTTCTTCACCTTTGCACCTTTCTCGGTAAGAAGAGAAGCAGAATCTCTTAAAAAAAAGAGAGATAGGATTGGAATCAACACATTGATTCTTTATTTTCGCAATTTTTTTGTGTCTTTAATAAGAAAAGCTGACATAGATGTTATGGATCTAATTTTTGTTTCTGGGAATACATCAATTTTCCATAAAGGAGCCGAATGAAACAAAATTTTATTTTGTCGTAAATAATAAATTCAGAAAGTTCAAAAGTGAAAGTAAAAAAAAAAATGAATTTTTTTGTTACGAAAAAGGGAGGGGGAAAGTCAGTGCCAAATGCTTCGCAATCCTTGTTGCTAAGGTGCTTGCATGAAGGCTGGTCGAAAGACTATGAAATAGTCTAAACAACCAAATAAACGCGCCTCCCTTTAATATACTGGATCGGTTAGAGTATACCTCCTTCGTCAATCAGTTCTCTGCTCCAATCGGTGAAGTGGACAACCAATCATAAGACATGTTGATCAAATGCGGGAAAGAACAGAGAATTCCGCGTCGAAAAAACACTATTTTTTTGTGAGGTTACAAATTCAGTCAAGAGGAAGAAACTTATAATATCGTTGCTGCTCATGGTTATTTTGGCCGATTGATCTTCCAATATGCTAGTTTCAACAATTCTCGTTCCCTACATTTCTTCTTGGCTGCTTGGCCTGTAGTAGGTATCTGGTTCACTGCTTTAGGTATTAGTACTCTTGCCAGAGTTGTCTTGCAAAGCCATTCACACTCCACATAAGAAACTATAGAGCAAGAGAATCGGCCGCTTACTAATAAGGGAATGCGCCAAAGCCAAAGCAAGCCACTCCTGAAAGAAATAAATGAATTCCAAAGATTTTGGGCGATTCCAAGAGCCGAACGAGAATGAATACCACACAGAAGAGTCAAGACCAGCCTAATTGACTGCAAGTTGAATAAGCTATGACCCTCTTTAGATCGTTCTGTAATATTCCAGTGGTTGCCGCAAGGAATGACGTCATAGCTCCTGCAGAAGTAATAACAATCGCCTTTGCCCATGCCTTTTAGGAGTGCCCCTGGTGCTAGGAGAAGAAAGCCAGCTAAGCAACTAATCAAGTAAGCTAGTGACTCATTCAGTCCAAGGGCAGTTGAAACGCAAACTCAGGGAAGTTCAATAAAGGCCCACGGGTTGTCTTTTAAGCCAGTTCCAATTTTTTCTAGTTAGCTTCTCGATCTGTCATTATGCCTCGAGAAGTGGAAAGAATTACAATTCCCATTCCACCTAAAATCATTTTAGTACACATGGGGCACCTGTAGTGTCTCCTCCTCCATTATTACTCAATCTGCCAGTTGACACTTGGGAAGGAAACCAAACGACTTGCTATATAATAAATCTTCATTAGACCGTCTCAACAGGGGTCCATGGATCCATACATCTCGATCGGAAAAGAATCAATCGAAAAAGAAAGAATCGGAATTGATCGATATCTTTCTCGAAACAAACAAAAAGAAAGATGAAACATAAATCATGGATCAACTAAACCCTCTCGAGGGCTTACAGCCATGTCGCCTTTGGCCATAATCCGCTTCCACATACATAACGTAGTCCCTGCGCATTTCCTCCACCAGAGTGGCCACCTTCTCCATAGTGGAGTTTTGGCATGCCTCCTTTTCCTTTGCTTGTTCATCCATCCATCCAAGCATTGAGTGAGCCATGAATCTATCATTTAAGCTCCTCGAATTCTGACTCAAGACTCTCTCGTTCCTCATTGAGACGGGTCTCCATGCGAAGAAGGCGCTTCTCCACATACTCCAGGCCAAAGCTCCAGTAATTTCCCAATAAGGCCCTATAAGTATACTGGTCCACGATTTCCTTGTGCTAAAACTTCCTGGGCCGTCTCTTGTTTTTTTTTTGCTTCAAATTATATCTTTGATGAAAGGGATTTTTTCAAAAAGAATGTTTATACCTCCCTTCGGTCGCCTTCTTTCGGTTAAAAAGCCCCCTTCCACTCGTCTTTTGATAAAACTTTTTTTCTATTTCTTTTTTTTCATCTCAAGAAGTCATTGATTGAATAATTAATGGATGATCCATGCAAATATCTATCAGTCTCTTTGAGATTTTCGGGCAGTCACAGAATGGAAAGACAAATGATGGCAGAGTTATTCAGGACATTAGAATGGCAAATGTGAGAGATTACCTTTTGATTTACCAGAAGAAGAGGAGGAATTAGTAGCAGGTTATCAAACAGAATATTCCAACTTCCTTCTCTGGGCTAGCTACGTACCAGCGATGTTTATCCTGCGAAGTCAGAGGTGACCGAGATTTTTTATTCTATCCGGCCCGAGAAATTCTAGCGAGTACTTTACTTTCTGGAATTCATTCTTAACTTAAAAAGTACAGGAACTGGGTAAAAAAATGGACCGAGAACTACATATGGTCTGAGACTCACTTCCTTGAAAAGTCCGACTGGCCTCTTCTCTTACTCTTTCCCCGCGGCTTCTGCTACCAGTGATGTCTAAAAACTTTCCATAGTTTTGTTACTCACCTTTTTTCTGGAAGGATTTCAGAAGCCAAAAGTGCTTTCAAATAGAAGAGTTGCGCCACCAGCAAAAGAAAAGAGAGTCAAGGCCGCAGGATACAAGCATAGTGCATCCACGGTTGAATCAACCAATTTTCCAACGATATGGAGAGGGCTAGTTCCTTTCCTTCTCCCTCTAAATAAGTAGTTCAAAGCTTCCTTTATATCTATATCTCCGGTATCTATAGGAATAAGTCCCGGTCGAGCCTTGACGAAATGTCCAGTTTTGTACCAACTACTCAAACAACAGAACAACCCCTATCATTTCGTCCCTTCGGTCCCCTCTCGGCGAGCTTTTGTTCATGAGAGAAGAGGTTCGGTTATGGAAGGGGATATTATTACAGAGGGGCGGGATGAACGAAATTCCAGTTAGGTGAAATCAATCTTGTCTAAACAGACCGGTTGGGATTTCGGGTCGTTTTACCCTCTTTCAAAGTCTACCCATTACTTGTTGAATCTCCTTGTTAAAGATGTTATCTCTCCCCTTCTTCACAAATGAACTTCTTCTCTACCAGCATAGAGCTCATCTTGCCAGAGTTGTCTTGCAAAGCCATTCACACTCCACATAAGAAACTATAGAGCAAGAGAATCGGCCGCTGACCTATGCTAACAGCGAAACGAGGATCCAGGAGACATAGATAGGTACAGCGTTTGGTTTTAATCAATAGAGAACCTTTTCTTCTGTATGAATCGATATTATTACATTCCAATTCCTTCCCGATACCTCCCAAGGAAAATCTCGAATTGGATCCAAAATTGACGGGTTAGTGTGAGCTTATCCACCTACAGAAAAAAAAATTGGTTGTGCGAACCAAAAGGAATGATGATTTTGGGTTGTACCAAGTCTGAAACCAAGTTGATTTCTTTTTTGTCCCATATTTTTTATTATATTATCTTTCCATCTATTTTTTTCTAAATATGAATCTAAATCTTAAATTCATCGAAAGAGAATTTTGATTTATCTTTTAATACAATTGTTATATGATAAGTTGGCCTTTTTATCGGATAACTACGTCCTCGAGCTCTAGGTCAAACCAATTAGGTTTACGATGAAACCTAGAAATCAATCACTGATCTATTCCTGTACTACCCCTTGTTGGTCCCGAGGGACGAAGGAGGCTAGGTTAGCCGAAAGATGGCTATCGGTTCAAGGACGGATAGCTAATGCGTTTGATCCAACCATTCATTCTGATCTTTCTTCTGTTAGGTTCTTAGTAGCACGACCTTTTCTTCTTTTACTTCACATAGCTTTTCATCTCTTTGATAGCTGGAAGTTCTCTAAAAGTATGAAAAGCTGGAGGACTTTGTACCATCCATTCAAGTGTGGTTGAATTCTTCTCTTCAACCACACTTGAATGGATGGTACAAAGTCCTCCAGCTTTTCATACTTTTGGAGATATAGATATAAAGGAAGCTTTGAACTACTTATTTAGAGGAGAAGGAAAGGAACTAGCCCTCTCCATATCGTTGGAAAATTGGTGAGTCAAACTGAGAAAAGGTGGTGCTGGTAAATAATGGAAAAAACCAGGTGGAAGAAATCGAAGCAATTTGATGTTTGACTCGGGCCTATATGACATGACCGATCGATAGAAATACCCCAACACTCCATCCACCTTTGTTTCAGAAGAGAGACCCGAGAGAGTGGTTCAGGTGGATCCAAACGGATCAATCTTGTTGGGAGGTACTGCCCAAGGAGAAGAAAAGGTATTGTCTCAACAAGCTTGGAATGAAATTAGTGCCTCTATTAAAGATACCATTAGGGCCATCAGATCTGAATTCTCCATGAACATCAGATCTGCTGTGACTCTAGTTGTCCCACGTATCCATATAAAAACTATAGGGGAGGAAGTCTATTTCTTACTAGACTAAGCAATAAGGTGCCTCTTATTTTTCCTTCTGCTTGTGGTTGTCTCGCAATACCTTCTACGGCTAGGCCTGCAGCAGTACCTTAATAAATATGTTTTCGGACCCTCTCTTTAAAATGAAAAGTAGACGTTCCAGTACGAATCTCAGCAATAACTTGTTCAGATTCTACATATTCAAAATGAATGTTTTTGTCTTGCCTTGAACGGTGCACTAATTTTTTAAATTCGGTACCGATAGGGATAATCCCCCCCAGAACTACATTTTCTTTCAGACCCTGCTCGGACTACGCCAGTTGACTTGACGGATGTCTTTCTCTTTCGACTCGCAAGAAAGCAGGTAACCCGTTCCCTGTCTTTGTTTCTATTGCACATGAAAGGAGAAGGTTTAGAGAATAGCGATCCAGTATATGTTGATTGGATCGGTCCCCGTTACTTTCTCTTCCCGTCCCGCCCAATTAATATACTAGGCCCCATTACGGTCTCGCGCTGAACAAACGAATATCTCCTCTAGATGGGAGAAGATCTTCTTGAAAAACATAAAAAAAAAGAATGGGCTCGTGCAAGATCAATTCGTTCTTTTTTCTCTGACAGAAGGAACTGGGTAAAAAAATGGACCGAGAACTACATATGGTCCGAGACTCACTTCCTTGAAAAGAGGAGGCGAGCTATGTAGGCTGTGGTCGTTCAAGAAATGTCGCGGGAAGGTTTCCCATCACACGGCTCACCAACTTGATCTTCCACGGGAACCGTATGTCCGAACAGGCCTGGAAAAACGGGGCTATTAGTCATGCTCGATTTCTTGCCACTCAAGTGTACGGCGGATGCCGTGCTTAGGCCCCTTACTTCCTCTTAAGATAAGACTGTTCCCCTTTAGCTTCTTTCACCCAAACCCACCTAGTTAGCTACTACCGATTAGTCATAATATCTATTCTTATCTGTCTTTGCTTGATATAACCAGAAAACTCAAAAGAAAGAAGCTTAGAGGCCTTTTTCCTCTCCCGCTACCGTTCACATTTTTTCTTTTTCTTATCAATGAATAGATCTCTTTACTTGTACGACTTAGATGTCTCGTATTTCTCGAAAAAGTGATTCGATTGATGGAATTTGGAGAATCTAAGTGATTACCCTTTTAGCCGGGTATCGAATCTAAGTTAAGATGACTGCTCCGGGTAGAGAATCACATAATTAAGAGTACCGGTCTAATAGCTGGTAGAGAAGCTTCATATGATGGAATCAAATCTACTAATATCTATTCGTCATACCTTATAAGCTCGGGAATACCTAATAAGTCTCATATTAACCAATATGATGGTAGAGAATATACCACTGCTTGTAGTAGTGGTCCTTATATCTCGTATTACCAATCGAAAGATGGTCGAAAGAAAAAATCTCTATTTGATGGAGCTTCAACTTTTTCTTTTTTGTGACAAAAAAAATGTTGCGGAGACAGGATTTGAAAAGGGAAGTGACTTGGACAAAAAGAGAAGTGACTTGGACAAAAAGAAACGAAGTGATTCTATTTTCATTAAATAGAATGAGGAGCAGCAAAACTCTATGAAAAAATGGTGGTTAAATTCGATGTTGTTTAAGGGGAAATTAAAACATAAGTGTGGGCTAACTAAATCAATGATAAACCCTTCTTTCGGGAGGAAAGAGTAGAGAGGGATATTGCAGGCCTGCAGTACCTTATTCAGGGTAGGCTCTTCACGAAAGAGAAGTATCCGTAGCTGAGTGAGAGCCGACTTCCTTTCTTTTAAGGCGCAGCGAAAAGAGAAAGGAAAGGGCGTAGAGGAATCTCTCTGCGTCCGTTGCATTTGGTTTTCGCTTTATGCTTTTTAGTTCAAGTAGGTAAGCCAGTCCCAAATCCTTGATTTGGCCAGGAATCATTTTTATTCTCAAATTATATCAGAAAGTTTTGCAATTATTGTGGAAATTCCATTTTCCTTGCGATTAGTATCAATCAAAGCCTTTAAGGAGTTGGAAAGGTGAAAGGGCGGAAAACCAAAAAGATTCCCAAATTTATTAATAGAGGGCCGAACACGAGAAATCGAAGAATTACAGATGAATGTACAAAAAGAATTTCACCGGGTAACCAAAGTCGCGAAAGAATGAAAGTTCGCTGGGTCTTGCTTATTTCTTTTTTTAAGGACCGACGAATCAAATGATATTTCTGTTCCAATTTCTGTCGTTTCTTCTCCCTCTGAATCAAACATTTTCTGCGACTTCCTGCCTGTCTTTCTGCTCCAGAAAATGGTGGATTCACAATCCACTGCCTTGATCAACTTGGCTACATCCGCCCCTTATCTAGCTAAAGGATTTTCTCTTTTTTCCATTCATCATTATTGTATTTATTTAGCTTTCAGACTTGACACTTTTCTTGGCATCTCTCAGCCAAGACCGCTAATGCCGAATCCAAGACCTCTAGCTGATTCCAATACCTGGTTCACGCTGTACTCATCATATGTTTACTGTGGGCTTAGACGTTGATACGCGTGCTTACTTCACCGCAGCTACCATGAGCAGGGGGGCGTTCTTTGAATCGTTGAATGAAATCGATTCTTTTTTACCAGATAGATGGATGGATCTATCTTTCGATTGATGAATTTAGCGTTCCGTAAAGCTGGTTCAATTCTTTAGTTTGCAAGCCGATCCTGAACACCATCAAATTTTAAAGTAGCCCGGTCTAATTTAAAAATTTCGCCTAATCAAAGAAATTTTTTCAACAAAAATGTGAATTAGGAAGGATTGGTCGACGAAATATGAACCGGAGACTGAATCCTGTAGAGCTAACTCCGCTAGACCGAAGAATACCAAAGAAGGGAGGGGAACGAGAATCGATCTTTCTTTTAGTTGCTGAATCTCTGTTTGATCGATCAATAGTTCTTTTCACAAAAGGGTTATCCATACAGTGACGGCAATTCCAATTCCTTCGAAACCTGAGGATACTTCTTTCCTTGGCGAGAAGGGTTAGCAGGGAAAGCAGCCTAAGAAAGAAAAAAGAGAAAATTAACTAGTCAATACTAGAAAAAAAAGGCTTTCCGTCTTCCTGCTTTCGGCATCCGCGGATTCTTTCTCTTCCGTGTTCTAGTTGGGCATCAAGGTGCGTAGCGGTAGTGAAGCTAAACACATGACGGGGAAAATAACATAAAAGAGAAAGGCCCGGATCCGGTGATTGTGTCGCCTCACCTGAAAACCTACAGGCGCCTGGCTCCCCCAATTGATCGGGGTCGCCAATGAATATATGGGGTGGAGAGGGGTATGGAAAGGATGAAGTAATGAAAGAGTAAGTCATTGCACTACCAACGAAAAGACTAAGCTTCACCACGGTTCGGAATCTGGTAGATCGAGACAAATTCATAGTTGTTCTGGCACCTTCACGGGCTACTGCTTTCTTTGCGCTTTTTTGCAACCGCGAATTTACCATCTGTTATGGCCTCGTAACTATTAGACTTGAAAGAAACGAGAAAGATCAGTTTTCAAAAAAAGAACAAAGACAAAGAAAAAGCAACAATTCACAGAAAAAAAAATGAAAAAAAGAAAGCCGAAACCTAGGATCTTTCAGGGCTTCGCTTTTTCTTCTTTTGCAGCTTTTCCAAATCGGATCGTAATGCCATCAATTGGTGTGAGAACCTAAGGCCCATTTACAGGCCAGGGCCATAAAGGCCTCCGGGCGGTCCGGGGGGGACCACCGCGGCTCCTCTCTTCTAGAGAATCCATACATAAGAAGAAATATTAATCTTTGGTGAACAAGAGAAAAAGCATTATTATTTCGAGGCCTTCGTCCTGTTTTCGTTGAATTTTTTCAGTACAATGGCAGACTCGTGGAAGTTTCTCTCACAGCAGCAGTCCATCTCGTGTCAGCAGCGTATCGTAGTACTGGAATTATTGGATTTCTTTGAACAAGCCTTGATCTTTCAAACCACTCTATTCTTTTGTTTCTTATGATGTTTTTGCACAATGGAATAGAAGCTTTTTTAAAATGAAGAAAGTAATAAAGCTTTCATTTTCGTGCTTATCCCAATTGTTGGTTCAGTTTATGCATGGCGAAAAGGACCATTAGAATGGTCTTAACTGAATATTCAGTGTCTTAATTTACTGTGTTCACCAGAGAAGAGGAAATCATGCCTTCTTTCCATTGCTTCGGAATGGTGTCCGTGCAAGGTCCCTCCACATTTATAACCTCGGGAGAGGAGGACGTTGATCGATCTTTTCAAGCGAGCCCTTTCATTAAATTCTTCATTCTTTAATGAAATTAAGAATCAATCAAATATTGCCTCTCCGCTCACCTCCCCCATTGATTCGGGGTATTATACCTCTCCTCTCTTAGCGGGACCTCGATCTATAATATGATACTATCGGAGTGAAATAAGAGATCTAAGGAAGAACAGAGGCTAGACCAGTCAAAGAAGTTCAAGAGATGAGAGAATTAAGGATAGCTACCAGAAAGACTACTGCTAGCTTTCGGATACGAGATATCCACCCGAGCCACTATGGCATTCTTAAGACCAAAGAGTCGGGCGGAAAAAGGGAGAGAGCTCTCTGTTCGAATTAATCCTTTTTTTTTTCAAAGTACCTCCTCTCCTCTGAGAAAGAAGGAACTAATTCATAGATCTTTGGGTTTCGATTGCCGAGGAATTAAATTATAATCAAATTGCATTAGGTCGGTTACCACAAATTCAAACTCGAAAAGGATCTTTCTGATTCTCGAAGAATGGAGGGCAAAGGGATTGATGAAAAAGGGATGAAAAAAGAACCACGAGTTTCTTTATTTGTGCCTGTACGGTCCGTCGTTCAATTCTATTTTTTTTCTTGTGATTTAAGGAAGAACAGAGGCTAGACTTTATTAGTAACAAGTAAAGACTTTGTATGTAAGAAAATCGAGATGTTGTGGGGAAAAAACGAATAAAAGGCCTCCGCCCTTCCCTATCTATCCAAGGGAGGGACATCTCCCCCCCCCCCCCCCGGGTGCCCAGGTATCATATACGCCTCGTAAGCCGCGCACCCAGGCCGGCCGTCCCGGTTGTCCCCGCAATTAATATCTAGAGGAGTGGAAGAGA